>JBAMCE010000290.1:4970000-4980000 GCA_037075305.1 Drosophila kanekoi
TTTTCGAACACAGAGCTGGCTTAAACATGCGGTCGCAACTGTTCCACAGGAAATTTGCATGTCTTTCTATGCCGAGTTCTGTGTTCAGTCTATTCTAAAATTGCAAAATTTGCCAGCGAACAACATATATACGGGCTTGCGCAATTAATTTCACTTTTCATCGATATTGTCATTTTGAACATTTGATTGAACAATTAAGATTGCTTGAGTCTAGAGTGTGGCCGACTGGAAGATACCCTCAAGTTGGCTATAGCTGAGTTGCCGCTACAAACATTATAGATGTCCTCTTTATTTTCTATATTACATATATCTTCTTAATGTTCTATCATTATCCTTTTGCATTGAACATTCGTACACATTCAGACATAGGACGAAAATGAAATAGGTCCAACCTACGCGAGAACTTACATTATTACTTCTATCAGCTACAGTCCCAAAAGAAGACGAACCTGGCCTAGTCGAAAACTGTTTGTGAAGCTGAATTTATCTCAGTAGTTACCCATTTTCGAACTTCCTGCACTAAATGTAGTTGCATCGCGATTGTATTGGCAAAAGATTGATTGCGGCCTCACTAATCCCGAACTTCTACTCAAAGCTCAGCAAACGCTTGTGAAAAACCTGCCCGCACGTTCAACAGGGACAATTTTATTTCATTTGGCGTTTATATTCATAACAAATTTAAGTCACCAAGTCATCAATCTAATCTAGATCAGAAAAAAGGGCAGCGCCCACAACTAACTTCATTTTGAAGTCAGACCTCGCGGAATGGCCAACGCTTACCGGATATAACTGAAATACCCCTTGTAAGTGATGCGCGCTGGGTATAAAGAAACCGCGACACGAAGCACAAATGCCAAAGGAAGGTGAGCACAAAAAGCGAATGGGCTTCCAGCGACTTCCTGCCTGATATGCAAATAAATGTCTCGCAAATTGTTGGCTTAAAAAAATGCGCACAAATATCATATAAAAAGGGGGCGCGGGGGCGCGGGGGGCAGCGCTGGATCAGGGCTTGCCAGCAGAAAAAATATGTGACTAATAGAGCAATGCGAGAGCCAAAAAGCACTCATGAATGCACTTAAACGATACGCGAATGTACGCGAATAAAACATTTTTCATTTAATTAAATGAGAATTCACATTTAATTCTCAGACAAAATATGTAAAAATAGAATGCATTACACATTGGACAATATGCCTTTGGCCACATTTTATAAAAACGTGTACTTATCATGTGATATTAAATCGTGACGCTTCAATCAGTCCAGCTTGAAGCCTTAGAAGTCTCTCGAGGAAAGTCGATGCAAAGCTTTACTTATTCAGTAATATTCATATATATGTATGTGTATATTGTATGTAAATACAAATATATGCATATACATATATATGCTTGGCCACATGCACGTATGTATTGCCTTTTGACATTTGTCAACCAACTGGAGCATCGGCTCTTCACCTCACCTCACCTCATCTCACATCACCTGCTCGCACAGCACACATCCGCTGATGGCGGCAAGGAACGCGACGTGTATTTTGCACGTACTTCCACGTGCTGACACACACAGCAGCAACAACAACAACAACAATAATAAACAGCAACAAGATTGAGGGACTAAACAGTACAGTAGACAGAAACAGGAGAGGCCAGGACAGCCGCGGACTGGAAGGAGCAGAGCATCGAAGCTGGAACCGGAGCAGTAGCTGGAGCTGAAGGCTGGAGCTGCACTGTCAGCGGGGCAGAGGGAGGAGAGCCAGCCACAGGCATAGACATCGTAACATCTTGGGGCCCGGGCTGCGTTCCTGCTCGTCGCCCTTGCCGCTGACAAATAATTGTGTTAGCGACACAAATCACTGCAAAGTGGGCTTAATTTGTTCGCAAACTATTTGCAGTGACTGTGGGCGCACTCGCCTTCATCATTTGCTTGAGCGGCATCTACTTTTTGTACCCAAAACCTACCCTCCTCTTCCGCCGACACATTTTACATTTCACATTTAGGAGCACAAATTTTTGTGCTTAATTTCAAAAAGTTCTGCTACCCAGCTTCGGCTACACTCCTTCAACGCAATGACAATCTCAATTTGGATTTCGGTTTCTTCAGTTTGCACTCACACAATTCTTGTCATATTTGCCATACTTTGGCAACCGCTTTATAAGTTCATTCCTGACCTTCGTCTCTGCGCTTGACAAAGTTCTGCGACTGCAAGGAATTTCAACCTAACAAATCGAAAAATTGTTTTTGAATTAAATAAGTGTTAAGCCAGAAATTAAACAGCCCTGCGGCAATCGTAAGTAAAACTTTATTTCAATGTACTTCGCAATGAAATTAAGCGCAAATTTGAAGATTTATTTCTCCGCGTGAACAAATATGTAACTTTTCTTTCTTTTGCAATTTGAAAATCGTTCTCGAAGTTTTTTGCGCAAATTCATATTTCACCGCCCTGGGTGGAAAATGGGCGAGAGCTTGATTGAGATGACATCAATTTCAAGCACATAAAATATTAATTAATACTATTTTCTGCGATATGGAGCCTTACGTCGGTAAATGAGTGAAAAACTGTTGCGTTCGTTTTATTTGGTTCTCAACTCTTGAATTTATATATTTATATTATCCTTTAAAGGAGCTCGACGCTTCTCAAGTTTGAAAAGTGGTCGAAATTTCCTTTTGTTACCCATAAAATATGCACAGAAATCGTTGTCCACTGCAATATTTACTCGGATATCGTCTTATATTCAAAATGTTGTCATATTCTTTTGTAACCAGCTTATGAGTGAAGGATAGCCACAAAATCGTTCAAGTTTAAACGAGCATACATATCATTCGCTTTGTGTTGCCCCAAAAGCCAAAGGACTGCAACTCAACTCGGACACAAAAAATGAAATATCAGTCGCCAATAACTTGTATGTCCACACTAGGTCACGCTTAACGTATTGCGTAAACTGGTCCGATTTGCATTAGTTAGTCTAACTTAAGCAAGTTTTTGATTTATATTTTTAATATTACAAAATGCGAATTTAGTCTAAGTGCATTAATTTATAAAATGGAAACATTACGAAGGTTGTATAGCAATTATATATAACATATATACATTATATTATATTATAAAATATGAAAAGTATTAATTTATAAACATTTAAAACTAAAAACAGTTTTGTTTCAGCATATATTTCACCCATATATGTCGGTTGTGCCTCGGCAACGTTTTCGAGGGCAATTATTTAACTCTTTGAGTGGAAGCTTTCAGCAACAAAATTGTATTTCATTTATCAAAATATGGAAAAGTTTCCCAAAACCAGCATTATATACGATATTATATGTGTAAAATTTAACATTTTAAAGTAAATATATTATTTTAAGCACTGATTTTGTGCGCATCTAATATTTTATTCCAATTTAATTAACCACAAAGGGTTGATAATGAAACAGGAACTAAAGCAAAGTAATAAACTCTAGTCTGGGTCTGCCATGCAAGGAGATTTTCTGAGTCCAGTTGCTTAACACGTTTTCATTACGTGGAATCTGCTGATATATACTGAATATACCCTCTGCTTGAGACCATTTTCAATGGGTATATTGTTATTTAGATCACTTTTAAAGCTATAAACTTGATGTTTCGTATGAAAACTTTACTAAAAATTATATACAAATATATGCATTCACTGTTGAAATTTCAACAAAGAACAAAAAACCTCAACCCAAATCGGGAAGGAGTTAAATTAGCGAGTAATTAGTGAAGCACACTCGAAAATATTAGAGCCTGCCATTTGGTACTTTATTTTTATTTATGCAGCTTTCAGAGCAATAAAAGTCAAATTCCGTGGCACTTACCTAGCCGCAACAGGTGTCAGTAGCCATAGAAAAGTGCCACTGACGTTGGCGTTAACCATGTTACTGAGTCCACTCTGGACATCCAAGTTGGCGCCGCCAGCGCCAGTTGTGGGTCTCCGCTGCTGCTGTTGCTCGACCGTTTTGTAGGACACCTGTCGCTGCTGCTGCTGTTGCTGTCGCCTCTCATTATTGTTGCTGATGCAGCTGATGTTGTTGGGGTTCAGATTGTTGAGCTGCAAGTCGCTGAAGCTGCCCGCCAGCGATGTAAAGCCAGTTGCTGGAATACTCCCGGAAATCGTGTTGATGACACCAGTCTGCAGATGTTGTTGCTGCCGTTGCTGCTGCTGCTGCTGCTGCTGTTGCTGCTGTGTACGTCGCTGCTGTCCGCCGCGTGGCAGCGTTGCGTATGGCGATTGCTGGGGCTGCACGGATTGATGGGTCTGCTCAATAGATGCGCTGGTGGTTAACTGATGCTTGGCCAGTTGCTGTTGCGGTTGTGGCAGCTGCTGTTGCTGCTGCTGTTGCTGTTGCTCGTAGCTGTTGCTCTTGCCAAAATGAATGTTGCTGCTGCCACCCTGAAGCTGTTGCTGTTGCTGCTGCTGCTGCTGCTGTGACTGCTGCTGCTTGCTGTTGTTGCGGGGCGTGGCCGGTACGCCCATGCTGTTTATACTGTGCGAGGAGGCCACTCGAAACACATTGGGCACTGCTGGATGATCACGCATTTTGTGCAGCTCTCGGGACCCTGTTGCAGCTGCGTTTTATTTCTGTGCTGAATTTAACTTGAGCACTCAAAAAAATATATAAATAAATATGTGTGTATGCAGGAAAAGCGAGCACAAGAAAAAAAAAAGGTTAGCTACTTTTGTTGCGAATTAAAAATGCGCGCCAAAAACAAAATCACTAAAATTCAAGCGAACTGCTGTCGGTCTGTTGCCGTCAACGTGCGACGCGCTCAAGAACTTCTCAATGACTAAACATGGAGCCAAACAGCATGCCACTAACTGTGGCAGCAGCAGCAGTAGCAGCAGCAGTAGCAGCAGCCAGGACTCGGTAAAGGGCACACGAATAACAGCCGAGTCTTGTTGGCTGGCCAGACGAGACGGCTAACGGCGCTGGCGCTGGCGCTGGCGGCGGGTTCATGTTGCTGCCGTCGCTTGTACGCAACTCAAAAGCGATTATAAAACACACCAGCAGCAGCAGCAGCACCAGCAGCAACAGCAACAGCAGCAGCAGCAGCAGCAATAACAACAACGAGCAGACGTTTGCAACTTCCGTTGTTAGCTGAAAGTGACTTCCGGACGCTTTGGGATCTATTTATAAACACATATGTATGCCCTTCTCTCTATATATGTGTGTGGGCTTGCGAGTGCAACAAAAGTGCTACGCACAACAGTTGCTGTTGTTGTTGTTGTTGTCGTTGTTGCACTTTGCTGCAAATCTAAGCATTTACAGCTGCCTCTTTTGCACTTGCTGCGGCCCGTTCATTTAATTGAATTCCCCCATGTGATTGAGAGAGTCTATGCGATGATTGTGCCACATTTTAAGGCACTGCGGATGCCCAAAAACCCACAAACCCACACACACACACACACACAACGAGATATATATATGCATGTGCATGTGAATGTAGGTACATGCCACATAGGTGCACAGTTAAGTGCACTAAGGTTGGGCGCCGCTTCCCTCGGTGACCCCGCCATTAAGTGAAAGTGTGCAATTGTTGAGCAACTGCTGGCAGCAGTTTATAGAAGCAGCCGTAAGAATAGCACTGCAATTTGACATGGCTTCTGCAGCCGGAAAGGAAAGAAAGCCAACTCTGTACACAGACGAATTGATTAGTCTGTGTGCGTGTGCGAGTTCATGTTCTTGCTCTTGTTCTTGTTCTTGTTGTTGTTCTTGTTCTTGTTCTTGTTGTTGTTCTTGTGCGTGTTTCTGTGAAGTTGGCCAAAGTGGATTTGATGACAATGGGAATTTCGGCCAAAAGTGGTTTCAAAAATCCACTTTACCCTCTTGAGTATACAAAGTCAGCAATACGCAAAATAATTGAGAGCTAAGCCAATTGCCAGCCAGTTAGAACAACAGAAGGCTTCAATACATACTCGCTGCCCATTAATCTGCGATAACCGAGAGCACGTGACTGTTAGATACCCATCGCCCAGGTCTCAAGAGCCCCAATGTCCCTCAAAACTTAACTTGTTATGGCCTCTTAATTAATTTCATGATAAATTACATCAGGAGGAAGAGCTAGCAGTTACACTGTCTACCCTACCAAACGCTCTAAAGGCAAATTATAATTGTTAAAGTTTTATTTTCTTAGGATTCATAGGCAAGGATAAGAAGGATCAGCTTTATAAGATTTGCTGAGTTTTTCTTTGCATACTTCTGGGCACACGATACTGAGACTTCGACACATATTGCACAGCTGCAGATATATAGGCTCGATCTCACATCTGATCTAAGTTTATCTGATTTAAGTTGTTGCACATGTTGTCAAGCTTTTTTAAAAACAATGTATAATAACAACTAAAGGAGAAGTTGTCACAGCGACATTTATGTGAAGCCCATTACGAAATGGAGTATTGCTCAGCAACAGGATGAAAGGAAGCTGTGCTCCCAGAGAAGGTTGCTCAAACGCAGTAGAGAATAAGTCAAAATTGTTTTTCACATTAACTTTTTTAGTTTTTAGTTGTTGCCCAGGCCAAAAGCTGTGCAATTTGAGAAGTGTCCTTCCTTCGAGACACACTTTCAGAACTGCGTTCTTGACTAACTAGGGTGTGTATTGTCCGATCTTAATGAAATATTCAATGCATTTATAGGGTAACCAGATGTGTTACAATACCAAAGTCCAAGACTCTGGACTAAGGTTGATTTATCTGAGATATGCTGAAAAAGCTGGATCTCCAAAGCGAATTTGATCGATTTTACCGATGATATCCGGATTGGCGAGCAGTCAGAATATATTTATGTACTAAATGTAATTATGTACTAAAGTAAATGAATTTATGTACTAAATTTGAATCCTTCTGCCTTCCTGCTGCAAATCTTTCTAGGAAATCATGTAACAGGCAGAAGCGAAAAGTATTGGCTTTCAGTGCATTTACCCAGCTCCACAGTGACCTTTACAATTTTCATAGAAAAATATATTTAAGGCACATTAATCGGTTATCTTCTGCGAATTCGCGACCGGCGTCAAAGGCACTTGTAAACAAGTTCGCAGTAAGCAGGCTTCCATTAGAAAGAATATAAATATGCACAGGGAAAAGTGAAGAGTTCTTTGACAAGGTTTGCAGCTTGCTGTCAGCTGTCAGAGACGAGTTCTAAGAACTCCAATGCAACTACATTAGAGTATTAGATTAAATGCGCCAACCGGGCCTCAAAACTAAGTCCACGCACAAACGGCTGCCCAGTTTTGAGCAAGTGCACGAAACTAACGACATGACAGACGACATGGTAGACGACAGCCTCGGCGAATGTTTAACAGTTTCAAAGCTCAAAAACAAAGTATGTAAACGTGCTCTAGTCGGGCGTGCACGACTGGCAGATACCCTGCACGCGACCTCAATCTTTGCGCAATCTTCCGCAACCCCACACTATGAGGGGAGATGCTTAAGGCCCGATTCCTATAGGCTTTAAGCCAAATGTGTACATTGGATATTATATTATTGGATATTGGATATTATTGTATAAGTATAAGTTTAAGTATACGAATAAGAATGTATATCTTATAGCATCTGAGAACACATACTATTTGCCTAACTAGGCTGTTGATGTTGAGCATATATATAAATATTTTGTGTGTTCCGATTAGCCTCATTCTGCCTGTTACATAAATTTGTGCAAAATCGTTATACCCCTCTTATACATTTTCAATGGAACAGTGTATAAAAAGAAATCTAAACAAATACACATGTGAACGAAAGTGGGGAAGGGAATATTAGATGAGAAATGTCTGCATAGATACCCTGCAAGCCACCCGATATTGTGCTATGTTCTTTTTTCCATTATTATAGTTAAAGACTACTCAAATCGGGAGTGCCCCACAAGCAGCTACCCTGGCAATGTCAATGCTATGGCTATGCTTCTTCATCTCGTAGCTCCACACGATGGGAAAAGAGTGCTCAAATAAATTCGTTGCCCTATCTGTAGTCAGGGCATAAATGCAACATCTAATCCGGCTTAAAACCCAAACCCGATGTGAAATACTCTGGAGATGTAAATTATCCGAAAAAACTGCATTTTTAATATGATAAGGTTTGAGGCCTTAAACTCTTATAAGCACCAAATTATAACAAAAAGTATAATTTCAATAAATTTCATGTAAATTCAGATAATGAAAATAATTTATTTTATTTACGGTAAATTCGCAGCCTAAAATATTCGACAATGGGTTAGCTTAATATAATATTCTTTGCACATATCAAATTCTGTAAATTTCGAATATTTGTGTATAAAATCCGAATGAACGTCTCAATAACGAATTGAAATTATTTAATTAATTTCATTCTAGTTCGCTGCGGGAAATTATCTGACAATAGTTGATTTAGTTGTTTTAACCAGTAAAGTAATTGATATCTTAGCCCACACAGCATGAAATCTGGGCAGGTTTTTAGCTTCAAAGGGCACACAATGTATTCACGTTTTCACATGTTCGCATGCATTTGTGGCTTTGAATGATTGCATATTCAGGGCATTCCCAGAAAACGATGGCAGCCTATTCATTCGAAATGCATGCTCGCATTATGAATGTTTTCACTTAATACGCTGCTTGCCAAATTTCCAATTAAATTAACAACCGCTTTTCCGGGTAAACTATATTTAACAACTGAGCAAGTTCCAGGCTTGCGTGAATGAATGTTGCTTTGTTCTAGCCGAAGGCTAACTCGCCTGCACGTATGTTCATGCACACGTATAAGGTTTCCTTTGTTGTGTGTTTGCAAACATTGTGATGTTCCTTTATTCCTATTCAATGGAATAAACCCATATTCTGCAGTTCTATCGAATGTTGCGATTTTCTCACATTTTCGTTTGTCTGATGCTGCGCCCGTGGGCCTCAAGACGGGGAAGCCTCCGCCTGCTAATTGCTGAACAATCCTTCAGAATGTTTAGTGAACATCACACAAAATAACAAAATAATGCCACATTTAATGTATTCAACAAAAATAACAAAATAATGCCACATTTAATGTATTCAACAGCCGGAGCCACACTTTCTCGCGCCTGGGCTACGTTGTAAAGTTTTTTGAATGCAAGCTCGTCCTGCGGCAAATGAACTACATTCGAACTGGTATCTTTTGAACAACTTTTGAACATGTGTATCAACTATAATATAAATACTTGCTTGTCCATGCTGTCTGTGTCCTTAAAGCTCAGCCATTTGCTGTACAGCCTATACACATATTTATGATGTGATCTTAGAGATATTTGAAGCATTTGCTGTACAGCCTATATACATACTTATGATGTGATCTTAGAGATACTTGCAATGTGATTTAATAACTAAGATCTAAAGCGACTCCTGGCTACAAATAGGTAACTAAGTTGACTCGCAAGGCACAACTTGTCTGGGCCCTAACCAATTGATTTCTCTAACTTTTTTTGGTATATGTCAATTTTGTGATAAGACCAAGCTTCGACCCAGAGCTGGGTTCATGTATGTGAAGAACCAAACCGAACTTCAAGGCAGGTAACCAAGGCAGACTCTAAACTTAAACTATACACTAATAATTTTTGTCTAGATATAAAGCTAAAGAGAAAAATATTATGGCTAAAGTTCTATCATTTTGACTTAACTTAAGATTTCAATCTCAAACTTAACAAAAACTGAATTAATTTGCACTAAGTCCCGAACGTTTTGTAGCTAAATGGACAGCTGAGTGATAGAATACTTATCGAAATAATTATGCTTAAAAGTACGCCTAATTACTTAATTATATAATTAATTGCACATCATTATTGGACTTTCACTAACTTTTATGGCTACGCGGCTTTAAAAAAAAAATAAATCACATCACATTTACACATGAACTTTTATGAAAGTTGTTGGCTCTGTGTGAGATTGGGTATTTAATATGCGCCACATAGCCAGACAGACAAACACTCATACACACACACACACACACGCACACACACACACTCTAAGACACACACACATGCACACGAACACAGAGGCACACACTC